>CM040243.1:245869836-245895207 GCA_022545495.1 Chrysanthemum lavandulifolium | reverse complement strand
AATCCCTAATTAGATTTGCTCATATTGTTCTTCTCCAAGTAAAGAGATGGCGGTGAGAATATTCATGAAGTTTGAAGACTGAAGACTCTCTTGGAGTCGCTATGCTTATCTGTTGTATTTAATTTTGCTTGTAGGAACATTGTAAGCAACTCCGTATGACATCACTTGGGAGAGATTGTTAGCCTCGCTAAAGTGAAGTCATTACGGAATTGCATTAGTTTCTTCTTTACTCATTCACAAGGACTAGTTTAGTCAATAGTGCTAAGTTAGGCTTGTTGAAGTATAAATACACCTCCTAGTCCCAACTAGGAGGGTAGGAAGTTCATATTTTGTAAAGAAGTGTGTGTGGTTTCTTCTTCTTCTCTCTAGAAACACACACATCTTCCCCTTTTCCATCTAATACAATAACCATGTTTTTCTTATTCTTTGAGCTTCCCCGACCCCCCGAACCACATGAATCAATAGTTTTATCGGTCCTACACTTACAATGCTTAGAATAAGATTACAAATAGTGAAGTAATGATTCCCAAAGTATTAGGGTAGACTCCTTGAGCTTTTGGCCTCCAAATGTGGAACTTCTGGAACTCCAAACTTTCCTGGACTTCTAAGGACGAATTTGAGAGCTTAAGAGCTTGTTTGATGAGTAGAGATATTTGTATTGAAGTGTGTGTCTCATATGCTCACAAGAGGTCTCTATTTATACTAGTTCCAAGGCCTAGGGTATTAATTGCTGAACTTGGCCTCCAAGGAGTTAGGAAGGGACTCGAATACACCAAGGGAAGGACCTAGAATCGTTTGGATGCAAAGGGGAAACTTAGTGATGAAGATTTGGCAGAAACAGGCTCTCCAACTGGATCGGTCATATGACCAACCGATCCGGTTGGTCTTCTACAAGGGTTCCAACCGTATCGGTTGCGGGTGGCAACCGAATGGTTGGATTGACGTCACAGGCATTTTTTGATCATCTTCCAACCGATCCGGTTGCAGTTGCAACCGATCCGGTTGGTTTCCTGAGTTACGGGAAATCGACTTTTACTTTCTTCTGACTTGTAGAACTTGGTTCTTCAATCATCTTGGTCTTCTATGGCACTTGAAATACTGATTTGTGCTTGACATGCTTCACTGAAATGGGAATCTTCCAAATGTTAAACATTCTTTTACTTTTCCTTCCGTTTCCCTGCACTTGGTTCTAAACACTAGACAAATATCTTTTGATGCGATTAAGCACTGAAATCATACAAATATAACCAAATAACATATACAAAAGCACACATAACGCTACTAAAAACATGTACAATCTGAGTGTTATCAAATTCCACCACACTTTAACCTTGCTTGCCCTTAAGAAAATCTAGGAAAAATATCCACTGGTACAAAATTATGATTACGAAAAATGTGATGCAAATCTACCAAGTACAAGTACGAGAGAAGATTCTTCAATTATGCTTTTAAGAGCGAAAATTTCTAGATGTTTGACAATATCCAATGATTTTCTTACGTGATTAACATTTCAAAACACCTCACGAAAAAGGAACAAAATATAATTCACTCAATTTTTATTGGAGTAACAAGATAAATCACACTCATTGCTCAGTCATGATTAGATTATTACCATAAGCTTGTACGAGAAACAAAACTCCACCGACGTGGGGTGAGCACCAAGAAAAAACATTTAAAGGGGACTTTTATTCGGGTTATAATGTTAAGGCTTAGGGATAAGGGTATGGATAAGGCATGGGAATGTTAATGAAATTGGTGTTAAAATAAAAATAAAAACAAGTCTAATACCCGTATTGCTAGCTACCAAACAATCCGCAAACCAATAAATGATTATAGCTCCATTTTCTTTTCTTCGTATTTCCAAAACTTTTTACTTTGATTCGCCATGACAACTTTTCTCCGAACATAGCACATTGGCTAATACATTCATACTTTCAACATTTTTTTATTTTATATTTTTTTTAACATATGAAATGGCTAACTCAACTAACAAGGTGCGGTAACTCATAATCATTTGAACAATCTTCTCTTTCCGGTGACTAGCAATCAACCGTTTAGACATTGACAATGGTTAGGCTAAGGTTTAAAGTGTAAAATCTTTTTGCATTTTTCTAGACTTATCAAAACGAAAAGGATGGCTCAAAGGGTGTAAATAGGGGTATCTAGTGCTAAAGATGAGCGCTACAAATGGGTCCATGTAGGTGGTTAACTAACCGATGTGGTTAGCTAATATATCATAATATGAAAAATGGAAGGCCATTTGGGTTAAATCCTAAGGTGCCTCTTTTTTACACGAGTTTACTTATATCGCACGAATGCGATCTCACTATTGTCTAGTAATGATTTACAAGTACAAGTTCTAGAATAAATAAAATCACCGGCACACTCATAGCAAAAGATCTAAGCATAAAAGATGTATGCTTTATATAGAACAGGCTCAAATCCTCACAATTTTAGTGGTAAGGGCTATAATTTGTGCTAGCAAATATTTATCGATCCCACAATGGATTGCAATATTAATCGAAACACATCTCAAAGTTTCAAATATTACCAATTTTACCAGTGGTTTGATCAAGTTATTCTAATATATTATCCTAAAAGCGTGAAAATAACTAGATCACAAGGGCAAACAAAATTATAAATTCAAGCTTAAAAACTCTAATTTGCCTATTCACCCCCCCCCCATATTTAAGTTAAACATTGTCCTCAATGTGAAAAACGAACTTCAAAGTATAGAAATAGGGAAAATAGAGATGAAACCATAGATTCCAATGAGTTTGTCAGCTTAATTTTCTTCATCCAAGCGTCCACTGGATTAATAATTACGCACAAAATCTTATATACAAACAAAAGAGTTTATTAAGTTGTGCACCCCCCACACTTAAGTTCGACCAAAGTTTTAAACTTTGGGGCGTGACCACAGAAAATCAAATCAGAAAAACACTCGGGTTGCCTCCTGAGAAGCGCTTGTTTTATTAACGAGTCATCAGCCGGACTCGAATCTTCACGAATTTACTTGGCCACACATGCAGCCTTGAACATTTTGAAAAGTTCCGGGACATACATGAATTATTCACCAGTAGCATCAATATCGTTCCAAATGAACTCAGTAGATGGTTTCCAAGGAACACTTTGTGGGATTCTTCCTTGAAAAGGTGCTACGAAGGTGATTGTTTCGAATTCATTTTCAGGTGAAACTGTCTCAACTGATATTTCATTCATTTGCTCCTTATCATAGTATAGTTTGATTCGGTGCCCATTAACGATGAAACTTCCACCACATTTGTCATAAAGTTTGACATAACCGAATGGATATCCATGTTTAACGATATATGGTCCAAACCATCTTGGTTGTAATTTAGGAGCTTTGAATTTGAATTTCATGTTGAAAAGCGAAATTTATCTCCGACTTTGAATTCTTTTCGAACTCTTAGCTTTTTGTCGTGATAAGCTTTTGTTACGGCCTTATACGCTTTAGAATTTTGTAAGCTCGAGTCTTAATTCATCGAGTTCGTGCAATTGTAAGAATCTCTTTCTCCAGCTATTTTGAGATCGGTGTTGCAGTTTATGAGAGCCCAAGAAGCACGATGTTCAACTTCGAACGGAAAATGACAAGTTTTTCCATACGAGTCTCGTAAGGAGTTGTACCAATAGGAGTTTTATAAGTCGTTGAAATGCCCACGAGCATCGTCAAGTTTCTTCGACCACCACCGAAGGATTATCCTTCACTTTTTTTTCGAGTATTCTTTTAAGAGCTCATTGGTGTTTTCAACAGCCACTAGTTTGTGGATGATAAGTCGTCATGAATCGATGATGAACTCCATATATTTTCATGGTTTCTCCATTTGTTTGTTCAGAAATGGGTTCCTCGATATCTTATCAAGGATTTGGGGATTCCATAACGAGCAAAAGATTTTGAGAAAATTAACGACGACGCGAGCATTGTTCGTTGATAAAGCTTCACACGCCCATTTGGACACATAATCTATAGCAACAAGAATTTATTCGTATTTGTGGGATTTAGGAAATGGTCCCATGAAATCTATTCGAAATATCGAATATTCATTTCGTCTGCGTGAAAGGTTGGTGGTTCTTTGGCAAGCATCACGATTACGAACAAGTGTATCGCTTCTTTGAATATTGTTGGCCAATAGAATCCAACATCAAAACTTTTTAGCTTTGGTGGAAGGACCATAATGTCCCCGGTTGGGCCATGATGACATTCGTCAAGAGTCTTGCGGGTTTGGAACCGAAACACATCTTCGGATCATTCTGTCAGGACACATTTTAAAAGATATGGTTCTTCCCAAAAGTAGTATTTAAGTTCCAAAAATAATTTGCTCCTTTGAGCGTGAGTTAAACCTTTTCTGAGAATTCCTCCAGCGAGATAGTTCGCAAAGTCAGAAAACCAAGGATCATCATTTCCATCAACGGTCATAAGGGTTTCATCGGGGAAGTAATCATCGATTTCTTCTTCCTTTAACTCCTCAAGATCTGGATTTTCAAGACATGATAAATGATCAGCGGCTAGATTCTCTGCTCCTTTCTTATCTTTGATTTCGATGTCAAATTCTTGGAATAGCATAATCCATCGAATAATATGCGGTTTAGCACTTGCTTGGTGAACAGGTATTTGAGTGCCGAATGATCGGTGAACACATTGCTTTTTAAGAGTATGAGGTAGGATCAAAATTTGTCGAATGCGAAAACTACGGCGATAATTCCTTTTCAGGATCAGTATAATTTCTTTGAGCACTATTTAGTATCTTGCTAGCAAAATATATGGGCCGAAAGTGTTTTCCTTCTCGTTGGCCTAAGACGGCCCAACAACAAAATCGCTGGCATCGCACATAAGCTCCAAGGGTAGTGACCAATTAGGTGAAACCATGATCGGAGCACTAGTTAGTTGAGATTTCAACGTTTGAAGGCTTTTATGCAATCAAGATTGAAATCAAAGATAGAATCTTTCTCAAGAAGTTTTGTCATCGGACGAGATATTTTTGAAAATCTTTGATAAAGCGGTAGAAAGCCGCATGTTCTAAAAACTTCTAACGGCTTTAACGTTAGTTGGTGGTGGAAGTTTTGTGATAATGTCGATTTTTGCTTTATCTACTTCCATGCATGCATTGGAGATCTTGTGACCAAGCACAATTCCTTCAGTCACCATAAAGTGACATTTTTCCCAGTTAAGGACAAGGTGTGCAGCTTCGCATCTTTCGAGCATTTAATCAAGATTGGAAAGACAAGCTTCAAATGAGTTTCCGAAGACTGAAAAGTCATCCATGAAAACTTCCATGGAGGTTTCAAACATGTCTTGGAATATGGCTATCATACACCTTTGAAAAGTCGCGGTGCATTACAAAGACCAAAGGCATCGCCGATATGCGAGGTTCAAAGGACAAGTGAAAGTGGTCTTTTTGGTCATTAGGATCGATTGGCATTTGAAAATATCCTGAAAATCCATCGAGGAAACAAAATAATTTATTTCCTGCTAGTCTTTCAAGCATTTGATCCATGAACGGGAGTGGAAAATGATCTTTTCTGGTGGCTTTGTTTAATTTTCGATAATCAATGCAAACGCGCCAACTAGTGACAGTTCTAGTAGGGACTAGTTCATTTCGTTCATTAGTCACAACCTTCATCCCTCCTTTCTTGGGAACACAGTGAACGAGACTCACCCAAGGACTATCCTCGATTGGGTAAATTATACCAGCATCGAGAAGTTTTATAATTTCCTTTTTGACAACTTCTTTCATGTTGGGATTGAGTCGACGTTGACGTTCAACAACATGTTTGATTCCATCTTTGAAATTGATTTTGTGTTTGCGTAAATTAGGACTAATTCACGGGATATCGGATGTTTTCAAGCGAAAGCTTGTTTGTGATTTTGAGGCGAAGATAAACTTTCTTTCTCATTGACCTCGAGTAATGAGGATATGACTCTTGGAAGAAGTGAATTCTCCTCCAAGTAAGCATATTCAAGATGATCAGGGAGAGGTTTGAGCACGAGATCTGTTGGTGGCTCTTCGATAGAGGATTTTATTCTCATCTCGTCATCGAAAGTTATTTCTTCAAAATTCGCTTCCTCCATTTCTTCCTCCTCCGTGTTATCTCCTTGAACTCTACTTTCATGAAATCATCAAACTCTTTGTCAAAGTCATTTCATTGATTTTTGTAGTAGTCATGAATGGATCGGATTCGTTAAGTAATGCATCCAATTCTTCGTCAGTGACTTCATCGATAACATCGATGTTGAAACAAGTGTCATCACTGTAACGTGGATAGCGCATCGCTTTATCGATTAGAAAGGTGATTCAATCTTCTCCAACTCCAAGGTTGAGTTCTTTTCCTTTCACTTTGATGATCGCATCAGCGGTATTTAGGAAAGGTCTTCATAAGATGAGTGGGACTTTACTATCTTCTTCCATTTCTAAGATTACAAAGTCCACGGGAAAAATGAATTTTCCGACTTGAACAAGCATATTCTCGGCAATACCAACAAGATATTGATAAGAATGATTTGCTAATCGAATGCTCATTTTCGTTGGCTTAAGGTTGTTGTTGCATAACTTGGAATACAACGAATAAGGCATCAAATTGATACTTGCACCAAGATCGACTAAAGCCTCGCATTGAATATTATTCCGAAAGTACATGGAATAAGAAAGCTCCCGGGATCTCCGAGCTTTGGTGGGATTTTGTTTTGAACAATGGCTAAGCATTCTTCGTAAGGAAAGTAGTGAAATTTGTTCTAACTTTCTTTTGTTATTAAGAAGTTATTTCAAGAATTTCCAGTAATTAGGCATTCCGGCTAAGACATCAACGAGAGGAACATTGAGTCTAACCTATTTGATTATTTCAATGAACTTCTTATAACGTTCTTCCATTTTTTCTTTCTTAAGGCGTTGAGGATATGGAATTTTTGGTGTGTACGCCTTGACAGATGGGGTGGTTTCCTTTTTGGTGGTTTGAGTTGTGTTGGTTTCCTCAGCTTCATCCTCGCTATGTTGGGTGATAGGAGTATTTTCATTAATATTTTGTGGTGGATCGTACGAGAGACCACTTCTTGTGAAGACAACATTGATATGCTCATTTCTTGTTTGTGGTGGACGGTATGTTTTATCATTTGATGGTTTTGGGTTGGATTGGGTGTTACTTGGTAACGAACGGATGGTCGAGAGGAATGTTGGTCGAAAATCTACCAAATTTGTTTTCAATATCTTGGATAGATGCTTGATGATTTTTGTCCACGTCAACTTTGGCTTTGAGATTAAAGAATTGATTTTGATGAAATCATATGCGATTTTTGAGCACACGAATTCTCTCATGGTTTTTCAATTCGGATTCTTCCATCTTTTTCTCGAGTTTTGTGGTGGCGGATTGTCGGTTAGTGGTTGAGAATCACGGTTGTCATCCTTGGTCGGCGGTCTTGCCAATTTCGAATTTCGACCGTAATAATTACTACGATATCCTCCTCCACGATATCCTCCTTGGACATAATTTGCTTCTCCTTTGTTAGGTCCACCATAGGATTATTGTCGCACTCGACGATGGGTGATTTCTCCACAATTGTTGCATCCATCTCACATTTCCTTCATTTCTTCTTTGATATCTTTGTATTGCGAGTCGATTTTTGAGGTTAAGGCTTCCATTTTCTCCATGAGTTTTGAGGTATCGGTGTTTTCGACAAAAGCAACGGTTTTTCAAAGAGGTTTGGTTTTTGGAATCTTTAGACCAATCGAGTTTGAGAAGTACTCGATCTTCGAGTAATTGGTGTGCATCGTTAAGAGTCTTATAGAGAAATATTCCTCCAGCATCAAGGATGCCTTGAGAGATTTCATCTAGTCCATGGTAAAAGATTTGGATAATGGTTCCTTTGGATAATCCATGTCCATGGCAACTACGAAGCAAATCTTTCATCCGAAGAGATTCGACAAGTGATTCGTTGGGATTTTGTGTGAAAGCACGAATTTCTCCCATTAATCGATGAAACATAGCGGTGGAAAGAATCGGCACAAAGGCTTGCCTCATCTCCTCCCAAGTGTTGATAATTCCGGGGTTAATTCATTGTACCATACTTTAGCATCTCCGGCGAGTGATGATGGAAAAAGTTTGAGTTTGATGGCATTGACATCGGTGTCGCCATAACGGAACATGCCGCAAATTTCGATAAATTCGGCAATGTGCTTATGCGGATCGGCCCGTGCACGGCCATCGAATTGACGGTCTTTAATCATGGAAAGATGATGACCCTTCACGGTGAAGTTGTCACCAAGGTTGACAGCAACAATAGCACTCCCAGAGGTTGGTGCTACGGCTCGGTTGGTTCCCCACATGGGTTGATCGTCTGCCATGGGAAAAGGTAAATTGGTGAAAGGGTTGTAGACGACTTTGGCTTCTACGAGGTTATCAAATGGTGGGTTTGGTAATCTAGGTACACGATTTTCTAAGGGTATGAAAGGTGTTCTTCTTCTTTTTTGAATCAAACATTCAGGGTTGGTAAGAGGTGAGATTGGTTCTATTCCTGCTGCACGAGTGTTCATACAATGACCTAGAGAATCCGGTAATATCTAAACACACGGACAAACAAAAGCAGTTTTACGGACGAAGCGGGTAACGGATCGGTTGCAAGGAGCGACCGATCAGTTAGATAGTTTTGGATGGGTTAAAGGTGTAAGCGGATCGGTTGAAGCTTCGAGAAAAAAATTTTGGAATGAATCGGTGATTTGGCTTCAAAACTTCTTTGAAACACAATCAAATCCTCGGCGCGCTAAAAACTTGATGTGCTGTGTGTACAAGTTTTAAATTTATAAAGAAGAATTACCAAATTTACCAATACACATACGAGCAAGTGCACTCGTCCGTTATAGCAAGATTATGAAGGTAAGTCGGGATCGTTCGCGAGGATTTGAGTGAATCGATTAACAAGTTTGAATCAACTAAGACAATCCAAAATGATAACAACGAAAATAGATATGATGAAATTCAGATGATTAAAAACTACACTTGCTTAAACTAGTTTCTTATCCTCGATTAGTATGATTGTGTTAACCTCTTAACATGTTGGTTATGATAATTAGTTGGTGTACTAATCTATTGTTCTTACAAGTTAAACCTTCGTCAAGATTTTAGTTTATAAAAACAAGCATTAAGTTTAACCAATCAATTCAAGATCAATTCAAGTTTCATAAGTTTATTTTCACAAACTTAAATACAAAAACATCCAATTGCTTTATCAAATTGCTTAAGACATGGTCAATACATAAGGTAACCGATTATAGACAAAAGGGTACAATTGATTGTCAACAACTAATCTTACGACCTTTTAGATGTTTCCAATCAATCCAACTTGATAATCAAAAAGCGTTCTTATTACAACCACACTTTAGTTCCTTTATTTAACCATGAATGATGGGTAAAAACAATCATCCATAGACAAAATGATTATAACTAATTGAATAACAATAAGTTCTTTCGACCTCTACGATTATTATCAACTAGTCAAACTTGATTAACAAATGTCACTATGAAACTTTAGCACAATTGGATCTTAGAATCAACTTGAAATTGAATTAAAACATGATAACACAGTCACTAACTAATCATATGATAATCAACATCATTTAAGCAAGTGTATAAAGAAACTAGCCACTCATAGCAAACATAAACATAAACTTAGAACTTTGAACATTAGAAAACATGATTAAGATTCTTACAATGCTTGGAATAAGATTTCAAATGGTGAAGTAATGATTCCCAAAGTATTGGGGTAGACTCCTTGAGGTTTTGCCTCCAAATGTGGAACTTCTGGAACTCCAAACTTTCCCGGACTTCTAGGACTAATTTGAGAGCTTAAGAGCTTGTTTGATGTGTAGAGAGTTGTATTGAAGTGCGTGTCTCATATGCTCACAAGAGGTCTCTATTTATACTAGTTCCAAGGCCTAGGTATTAATTGTGAACTTGGCCTCCAAGGAGTTAGGAAGGGACTAGAATACACCAAGGAAGGACCTAGAATCGTTTGGATGCAAAGGGAAACTTAATGATGAAGATTTGGCGTAAACAGGCTCTCCAATGGATCGGTCATATGACCAACCGATCCGGTTGGTCTTCTAACGGTTCCAACCGTATCGGTTCGCGGGTGGCAACCGAATGGTTGGATTGACGTCCTGAGCATTTTTGATCATCTTCCAACCGATCCGGTTGCAGTTGCAACCGATCCGGTTGGTTTTCCCGAGTTACGAAATCGACTTTACTTTCTTTTGACTTGTAGAACTTGGTTCTTCAATCATCTTGGTCTTCTATGGCACTTGAAATCTTGATTTGTGCTTGACATGCTTCACCGAACGGAATCTTTCAAATGTTAAACATTCTTTTACTTTTCCTTCCGTTTCCCTGTACTTGGGTATAAACACTAGACAAACATTTTTGATGCGATTAAGCACTGAAATCATACAAATATAACCAAATAACATATACAATAGCACACATAACGCTACTGAAAACATGTACAATCTGAGTGTTATCACCTTATAATTGGGACGCCGTCAAAATAGAAATTTAACCTGACGGCTTAAAGGAATTTATAACCAGACGGGGTCACAAAGTTTGTGACGCCGTTTGGGTTTGTAACGCCGTCTGGGGACCAGACCTGAACTTTTTGTGCAGAAATTCTGCACAAACTTTACTTTTAAAAACTTACATGTATTGCACTAAGGATTCCAAATGATCCAAAATAACACACAAGGTCTTTTACTATCAAACCTTTTTGACTCATACCATCCAAAACGATTCAAAGGGAATTATGCCAAACATTATTCCACTACAATTTTGACCCATTACTAACAAGATTTTGACACTAATAATTGAAATCAATTTAGACTACGTGCTAAGAACATGACCATAAGACCAAAAGTAAAACAACCATATGACCCGAAAATATACCAAAACGAAACTTGACTCTTCGGGGCTTCCAACTTCAACACCTTTGGTCCAAAAGACTTCAACAACTAAAGGCTTAATTGTAATCCATCTTACACTTGATTCTTACCCTTATCTTCCTTGCTGGAACCTACAAAACATCATCAACTATAACGTAAGCGAAATGCTTAGTAAGTAAATGGGTTATATGCTTAATAAAATTTTAACTATACAATAAAATTCTTGGAGCATCTATAACATAAAACATACCTCCAATGCATAATTAAGCTACTTTAACAATTAAAAGCTATGGATCCAAAGCTACTATTAAAAGCTCCAACAAGACTATAACATACAATCAATAATTCATAAATAAGCATAGCAACACAAAACCCACTATACTTACATCAATTTCACAATAGATGTTTCTATAAAGATTGAGTTAGAAGCCCTTAAGCTCCCTATACAACAATTAGTCTTAATTAGAGACTACAACTAGAAATTCCATAAATTGGTAACCTTTACTACTACTTCAAATTATAGAACCCAAAACCCTTATTATAAAGATTAGGAAATACACTTACTTGATTAAGGGAAATGGAGTTAAGAACCTATTAGCCTTAATAATCACTAATTCAAGGTCAAATTGGACTCAATTGGTGGTTTATGGTTTTCTTCTTCTCGTTCTTCACTTCACAATACTTTCACATGTGTCCTCTCAAATTTTCTCGGATAATTCATCCAAGAACTTGATTTTGATTTTATTATATTTAACTTTGTCCTATTAACAAAACCAGTCCTCTATTTTCTAATTTCATGCATTGGCCACTTATGTTTCTACTATATCCACATAATTATAACTTATAGTTAATTTTGAAATTTTAATATAAAATATAGTACTAACGCCTATATAATAATACCTTGTGGGGATTCGGGTGTAACAGTAAAGATTCTTACCATGAGAGGGTGTAGTAATGGGACCACACAAGTCCATGTAAATTTGTTGTAGGGGCTCCTTAGCTCTTGATGTTGCTTTTTTCAGTAACGAAATCCTAACATGCTTCCCAAGAAAGCATCATTCAAACACTTGATTGGGATGATCAATTTGATCTAACCCTTCACCATTCCCTTTGAGGATAATAACTTTAAGTCACCAAAGTTTACGTGTCCGTACGTCATGTGCCAAAGCCATGAATGATCCTTCAAACAACTCTTTAAGCACTTAGCGTTATCATATTGAATGTTTAGAAGGAACATTCGGTTTTTATTCATGGGCACTTTTGCTATAATATTTCCTTGAGTTTCTTATTGTAATACTACGATCCTTGAAATGAATATCGTAGTTTTCTCTAAAATTGTCCCACACTTAAAATGTTACTTTTAAGGTTGGGCGCATTGTACACGTCCAAAATATATTGGTGACTTCCATCTTTAACTCAGATAAGTATCTTACCTTTTCCTTTCACCAGTGCCTTTGATTCATCTCCAAAGTTGACAATACCTTTACTTTTCTCTATCTCCACGAATAAGTCTTCTTCACCCGTCATATGGTTGCTCGCAATGAAATCTATATGCCATGGCTTTATCCTCTCTTCATGTTTGTCATGTCTTGCCATTAGCAAGGTAAACTCATCTTTGTCTTCTACCTCCACAAGATTTGCTTTTTCTTTTACTTGTCTTGAGCTATTACTGTTGGAATCACTCCTAGACTATAATTCAAATGTTAGTTATTCTTATGTAATAGGTAGCTTATTATGGCCTTTATGTTTGTTATTAGCCTTAAGCTTATGTAGAAGGCCCATGAGCTTAGGCCCAAGCCCATAAAGGAAAGGAAGGGAACTAGGAGTGTTGCCCTAGCTTCCCTCCTATAAATACTCTTGTAAACCTTCATTTGAAGGTTGGTTTTTTCAAGTTATTTCTCTCATTACACTCCTACGCCTAAACTGTATTATTATCGTGTGTGTGTGTGTGTTTTACTTGTTCAATCGCCTTATCTCTTTCTATATTACTTGTGTTTGTAAAACTAGTGACCTAACAGTGGTATCAATCGCCTAATAGTTGAGTGAACGTATTGTTTGAAGTGAGTTTTGGTCTCACGCTTAACTTATGTCTCCTAAAATTTGGCTTGATCAAAATGTATTTTTACATTTTTAATCCAAGATTCTTGTCCTTTCAACGTTATAAGGTGTTAAACTTCTGCTTTTGGCAAAAGTTTGGAACTTTATGTGTGGATCATTGTTTTCTACTAGTTTTTAACGAGGGTTAAATCCTACGCATAAGCTGTTTTAAGAGCTTTGGATCATCAAGTTTCACACTTTTGTGTCTTTTGGTGTTATTGAAGCTATTTCATCACACAAAAACTGGTTTAGAAATATCTTTGGGCAAAATCAAAATTACGAGTAATCCTACGCGTAGCAAAACCCTAAAACTACACGTAAGGTTATCCTTGGTTTGATCTTCATTTTCGTGGTTTACTCCGTGTTTTCTTACTTGGATAAGTCCGAAAATACGTCGACTTTGGATATCTTTTGCACTGTGACAGTGTAAAAGATCACTTGGGATAAAACCCTAAATTTACGCATAAGCATAAGCTTACGCGTAGAAATCCCACGATAAGATTTTTCTTACGCCTAAGCCTAGTCTTACGCATAAGATAATCCTACGCCTAACTTTCTATGCCTAACTTTTGTCTACGCATAACTTTAGAGTCTTTTCCATACTTACGCGTAAGCTAAATCTCACGCGTAACTTCTTATTATTACGCGTAACTTTGGTGTTTTACGCATAAGTGCTACTTGGCTATTGTGATTTCTACGCCTAAGGATACTTCTTCATCAAAGGTTCATTCGACTACAAAGATCCATTTTACCAACACAAGTTTTCAACATGTCTCAACCACCATACTCTAACTATTTCCCTTACACTTATCCTCAACGACAACAACAACTAAGTCCACAACATCAATAATGGAATCAACAACAAGCAATTTATCAACAACAATTTAATCAACAACATACTCCACAACTTGGAGCAATTCCTCCACCACAAATGGTTCAAACACCGCCAAGTCTTCAAGTTCAACCCTACACAAATGACTTCAATCAACATCCATCAAGGAACACTATGAAGGAACCCACTTGGTTTGCAAAGATGTGTGAAGCTTTAAGCGACCAACAATCAATTCATGAGGTCGGATCACTTGATAGACCTCCAATGCTCACTCCAGAAACTTCGATCAATGGGTGATAAGGTTCTTTAGGTTTTGTGATCTGAAGAAGCCACATGGAAAGTTCTTAAAGAAGGTTATCTTGGAAGGTCCATTTGAGATGCCTATTGTCATTGTACCGGAGATCCTAATGCTATTCCACCAAGAGATGAACAAACAAACATTGCTATGTTGCAGATCTAAATCCAACCGAACTTCTACACTATGGCGATGAGCTTGCAATGCAATATATCCAATTAGGATTACCTAACCCAATTCTTGAGTGTTGATGCTCAAAAGACCGCAGGAAATGTGGGACCATATTCATCTTCTTATGGAAGGATCTCGAACTCAATCGGGAGGATTTGGAATCCAAAATTTACTTGGCTTATGAACACTTCATGATTGAACACGGAGAGACACTAGAGTCTTATCATCATCGATTTCGAGACATCATCAATGATTTGGATAAACACAACATCATCATGCCAAGAATTGCGGTAAATACTAAGTTCCCGAGTAGTCTTGGTCCCGAATGGGAAGAGTATGTCATTTTTCTCGTCATGCGAAGAATATGCATCATTCTACATATGGATTGTTGTACGATTACTTGAAGCCTCATGAGAAGGAAGTTGATCGGGAAAGGATTCTCCGTGCTCAAATTGCTCAACCACACATCCGGAAAATCAACAACTTGCCTTATATGCTCAACAAAGTTATCCTCCTCAACAAGCAACTCAACCAAGCCTCCGGTCACACCAAACGATCAATCACGGCAACCTCAACAAAATCAATTGGTTCCTTACAACAACAACAATGATCAAGCACTTCATAGTCAAACTAGTGAGGAATCCGATCCGTTCAAGCACTTGCAATGTGGATTTGTTATGATCGCTAATGCTTTTAGCCGTTATACTAACAAATCCAACAATCGATTCGTTCCTCATCCAATACACGAAATCGTGTTGTGAACAATGGATGAGTTGAAGTTGAGAATCGTGGTTATGGTCGTCAAATGGGAGGTGGTCAAGGGTTTAATGCTATGGGAAGGAATAAGAACGAGCTCAAGTGGTGGAATAGGGAAATGCCGAGAATGGGTTGAATGGTCTTCGATGCTACAGCGCAATGAGAAGGACACTGCTAATGCATGCGCAAAGCCAAGGACTAGGGGCGTGCTTATTTCAAAGAGGCTCTTCTTTTGGCTCTTAAGGATGAAGTGGTGGATCTCTCACAACAAAGAACGAGCTTTATGGCGGATGCGAGACTCGGATGATGATATGGAGGACTTGCGAGGCCAATGCATTTGTTATGTTGATGGCTAATATGCATGAACTACACATGAGTGAAATAGGCCCAGTGTATGACACTAATGGCTTGTCTCGTGCCGAACAAACCATCATCATATCTCGAACTAATATCTCCGCCAATATCCGAATCCGACACGGATCGATCGTTCAAAATGAGTCATCTACATCTCATTCGACGATTTTCAAATAAACCACAGTAGTTACATTTGACGATCAAGATGACCTTATGGTTTCCTTTGATAATCAAATTGACTCCGTGGTTATACTTGAGGATCTAAATAATGATCATGTTGTGACTCACGTTGAACAAGTCGAATCGTTGCCTCATCTAGATTTTGCTCGTTTAATTCAAGACCATCAAATCAAAATGGAGGAATGTTATGCATTAAATAAGGAATTAAAAGCAAAATGCTGTTAACCAAGGATTTTGAATGCTTACAAATGCAACTCAACTTTTTCAAAACTCAAGAAAACCGTGAAAAGGTTTTGAAGTCGCTTTTGCTAAATCTCATCTAAATGAAAAATATTTAGAGACGGATGCATGATCTAGCCGCTTGAAGAATGCTTTGTTGTCGAAATAGAACAACTGAAACATGAACATAAAAAGAAAATTAACGCTCACCTTGGAAAATAAAAAGCTAAGGTGAGTTGTTAACTTGTCAAAACAGTTCTCGCATACAAAAAGCATTCAACGAATCGGGTAGATGACCTTCTTGAAGAAATTATCGACTTGCAAAACAAAATTAAAGAGTTTAAAGCTGTTGTTTACAAACATGGTGAATCGAGATGACTATTGAAAAGTTTACTTTAAAGCCCAATCCAAAAGGATATGGACCAAATCTAGTCGATTACAAACCAAAGCTTTCACTAAAAACATTCAAACCAAATCTGAAGTTTCAAAGCAGAATATAAAATTAATGATCTTGTTATGAGTGTTGTTGAATATCATCGTCAAGAGGAATTAGATCACGAAGACGAGTCGATCAAAATTAAAAACCGTTGTTTACAACAAACCTTTTAATTATTCAAAACCGGTCACTTTCACACACCAACGGATTCTTCTAACACACCAAGGGTTATCATCAAAATACCGAGTCTTCTAATGTTAATCCCCAACCGTATTATGCACAAACTTATGGTCCTTTACCTTCCATCAATGAAGTAAACTCAAAACTTGAAAATCAAAAATTCTCGGATATTTTGACATTTTCATGGTCGACCTCAAAATTTTACAACATGAGATAGAATATCGCTCAAATCAAAATTGATCATTTTTAATCGCCTCAGCGAGAACAAAGAGACATTTTTCGAAAAATCTTTACGTAACGTTAAAAATTTGAAAAGTTGTGCATTAGCTTGGGAAAAGGATTTTCATAAGGAACTTGGAGTGATGAAGGTCGTTGAGAAAACCGAAACATCTATTTCTAATACTAAACGTAAAAGAAACCGTTAAGAAAAGATGTTGATCGACTCTTGGAAGATGTTATCTATGCTGATATCCATAATGTTGTGTTATTCTATTCTTTGCCACATGCATCTTGTTAGCCTTAATTGTTTTATTAGAAGTGATGGTCATTCACGTTTAGGAACTTTGTATCGTGTGTTAGATATCGTGATAGAATAGTCAAAGGGCTCGTGGATTGGGCTAAGCTAATTGGTTAAACGTTAGGGTATGTTAGCCGTTTGTATGCTCATATATCCCAAGCCCAATCCAAGTCCAACGAAGCCCATAGGAAAGCCTTTTAGGTTTTCATGTATTCCACCTATAAATACCCCTCAAATGGTCATTTGAGGGGTGTGCTTGAAAGTGTGTGTGTGTATGTATTTTCTCTCTCAAGGAATATACAACTTTATTGTGTTTATCTTTATCTCACAACATACACGAATATAACATCAAGTCACCATCTTTCTCATCTTATTTCTAAGCTTTGTTTGTGTTTGTGTTTCACGTTTTATACGCGTAACTTGGGTTACGTGTGTTGGGTTTGCTTGGTAAAGTGATAAGGTTGATATTTGTAAGGTCCTACAATTGGTATCAATCGCCTAACAATTGTTTAGGAGTGTTTGGGTTTGTTTTGAAGGGTTACGCGTAAAGGCTCTCGTTTTACATATTTGTCACGTTTAAAGCTTTAATTTTTGCACTTAAAAATTCAAGATTCTTGTGGTTTAAGGTTTATTTGATGCTAAAGTTTCAGTTTTTTTGCAAAAAGTTCGAAGCTTTACGTGTTTTTCTTCATTTTGAGCTCGTTTTTGGTTCATTGGTCATTTCTACTCGTAACTTTTCTAAGCACTTTGGGTGAAAAAGGTCAACATTTTTGGGTTATTCGAGTGTTTTTAAGGATATCTGTGCAAGCGAAATTGTTTGAATCGTTGGAAATTTTTTACGAGTAGGTCAAAACCCTAGTTCTACGCGTAAGCAAGTCAACTACGCGTTAAGGTTCTACTCATAACTTTTGGTGCGATTCTTCGAGCTTAAATGGTGACTCGGTGCTTCCTCACTTGGATAAGTTTGTGGAACACTGACTTTTGGATATCCCTTACGCGTGACGATTGTAAAGGATTTTGGTTCTTAACCATAGTTTACGCATAAGCTAAAATCTTACGAGTAACTCCACGCATAACTTCACAATTACGCCGAAGGTTTACGGTAACTTTTGTCACGCATAAGCTTAAGGTTACGCAGAAGATGTTTATGCCTAAGGAATCCTACGCCTAAGCTTCCTACGCATAAGATCCTACCCCTAAGCTTCCTACGCATAAGATCCTACGCCTAAGCTTCCTACGCATAAGATCCTACGCCTAAGCATCGTCTACTCGTAACTTCGTGTTTCTACGCCTAAGCTCTTTCTACGCATAAAGGTTAAAAAAATGGCGGGAAAACTTGAGTAAAATTTAAATTTTTGAGCAGACTAAACGTTCAATTTTTACGTGAGATTCAAATTTTGGTTTAACTGTGAAAATTTTGGTCAAAAATTCAAATTTTTGGGCCTAAATTCAAATTTTTCGGGTCAAATTTTCCGTCAAAATTGTCATAACTCAAAATTTTCATACGCTCTTAGAATTGATTTTTATAGTGAATTTCAAATTTTGGGCGAAATGTTTTTTAAGAACCAAGCTTACGAGTACGACTTTCAGAAAAACCTCAACTGAGCTTAATCTTCATCAACCACAACTCCTTTATCGTTGAATCGATCCTACATCAACTTTATCATATCATACCTTCATCAATGGCAACTCAACAAGACATTCATGCAGCCGGTGCCGAAAACCGTCCTCCTATGTTGGAAAAAGGTGGTTATCTTCAATGGACAAGTCTGGAAAATTGATGATCAAATCCATTCAGGATGGACCCTTCATACCTCGACAAGTCCAAGACCCTAGAAATGCTGATGCAACACCTCCCGTCCCACCATTTTTCGTCTTCAAAAGAATCGGAATACTCAAGAGGATCGGAAGAAAGTCGAAGCAGATGACATGGCAATTCATATTGTCCAACTGGGTTTACCAAGAGACATCTTCTTCAGTCAGAGACGCCAGAAACCGCTTTCGATATGTGGGAACGTGTTAGACGACTTTGTCATGGAACCGAAATTGGTCAACAAGATACGGAGAACAAGTCGCTAGCGCTTGGGAGAAGTTTAC
Organism: Chrysanthemum lavandulifolium; assembly: GCA_022545495.1. NCBI lineage: Eukaryota > Viridiplantae > Streptophyta > Magnoliopsida > Asterales > Asteraceae > Chrysanthemum > Chrysanthemum lavandulifolium. The sequence goes on along the minus strand of CM040243.1, from coordinate 245,876,136 downwards.
ATCTACTCGAGGAGAATCCATTGAATCCTACTATGGAAGGTTTTGCACTTTAATGAATGAGCTTATCGAAACAAGTTGACACCCGTAACTATCGTGAGCAACATCAAGTTCTTGAACAATCTACCGTAAGAATGGGACGATATGTCACTATTGTCAACCAAACAAAAGACTTACATCAAGTGAACTTTAATCAACTCAACGATTTTTCAAACAAAATCAAGTCAAGTGAATGAAGTCGAGGCAAGAAAGATTAGCAAAGAACAAACTCCGGTGAATACACAACAACAAGCTTCATCATCTTCCAATAACAACAACTTGCGACAATACATCCTCAACAACAAAACTATCCACCGAACAACAACATTACAGAACAAGGAATCACCGATCTTGAAATGGAACCGAAGAAGCTTTGTCACAAGCATTTGCATTCTTGGGTAAAGCATTCGAGGTCGCTATTCCACACCAACTAACAACAACCAAAGGATTTCATCAAACACTCGCAATAGGCAAGTTGCACACCGGTGTGAATATGGGTCGTCAAGGTCAAATGGTTGGAGTTATTGGGAATCGCGAGGATATGCTCTTGGATTTCGCATGGGTAATCAGCGGTTCGAATCGTGGTAATCGGATGGGTCGGAATGTTGGGAATAGAGCGGTGGTAATCGAATGGGAATGTTGCGGCTCCGATCGTTGGGAATTATGGAAATGTGAATCGTGGTAATCGAGTTACGTGTTATAACCGTCAAGGATTGGGTCACATGGCAAGGAATTGTCCAACTAAGCCAAAAAGAAGGGTCTTGCGTATCTTCGAAAAGCTATCATGTTGGTACAAAAGGAACAACTGGACTTCAATTGAGTCTTGAGGAAAATGACTTCATGGCTATTATGGATGATTTGGAAGACCTCGAGGAACTCAATGCAAACCGCATCTTCATGGCAAATCTTTAGGAGACTAAGTACGACTCGACTCTAACGCACCTCCTGCCTATGACGCCAACGCAAGATCTCGAGGTACCAATCATTGATCCATGCTATAACAATGTCATATTTGATGTGTTTACTCATGACTTAACAAGATTCGTGACATCGGCACCTACTTATGATACATACCGGACAATCCGAGTTGTAGCAATACTAACTCGAGACTCCGGATGTGGATCCTAGTAGAGACCGTGTGGCACAAAATCTGAGACCGATGAGGAAACACGTGCTTATTTTGAATCATTAATCAACAACTGTGGCATTGAAATTGAGAAAGTTAAAAGGTCAATCGCGATGTTAAGGCCGCGAATGCCAAATAGACCGCCGAGCTTGAGAGTTACAAGGAGAACGCAAAAGCCTTTGAATTTCGTAAAACAAAGAATCGAATTAGAAATTGGTTATCGAAATTTGGTTTCTAAAGAACAACTATTGCAAATCAAGTACAACACACTCGATGTGAATTTGAACTTGAAAATTAAATTTGTAAACAAGGAAATTTATGATTTAAATGACCAACTTTCTAAACAAAAGAAAAGTTTTCGATCTTGAAAAGAGAAGAAGCGGTTGATAACTAATTTTTCAAAACGAGAAGATTCTCTTCTTGATGAAATTCTTGCTAAAATGAGAAAATCAAATCTTTGGACAATTTGCTTCTTACAACGGGTCATTCGATAAAACAATCAAGATGCTTTCTAATCAAGTAAACCGTTTTCATACTACTAATAGAATGGCACTTGGTAACGACCCTTCGCGTTCCTCAAGAAAGCTCGAAACATCGAATGTGTTAAACAATGGAAATGTTTTGCATAAACCCATAATTGTTCGTGATTCTCTTGAAACGTTAGAACTATCTAATGAGAGTAGAGAAAAAATGAAACAAAATAATTCGGAAATCAAACCAATTGATTATAACAAATGGAACAAAATTAACGGAATTACTTTTGTTAATCAAAAAGAAAATTCAAAGTTTTCCATCACACCAAGTGTTTCAAATAAAGAGTCAACACCTGTTTCAAAATCTGTTTCAAAACCAGTTGTTGTCTCAAATTCTTTTTCGAACATTGAACAAATATCTTCAAACAATCCTTTTAACACAAGTGATGCGAGAAGTATTTTAGACAATGTGAAAACTAGAATTGTGGATCTTCAAGACAATCATAAAACTAAAACCACTATTACACCTAACAACCGGTTCTCTAGTTTTGACATCGAACAAAGAAAGTTTTTGAAACTCAAATTGCCCTCACCGAATGCCATCGGTGCAAGGGTAATTCATTTTGAACAAGCATTTTTGAAAGAAACAACTGACTTTGTCAAGGACCATAAACTCGTAAAGCAAGCTAATGACCGTGTTGAACAAATCAAAGTTTTGGAAAATTTAAATGACTCTCTTCAAGATGTTTTGACTATTGATATTATGTCCATCATTTTGCAAACATATTCTGTTGAATATCATGAAAGACTCCACCGAGACCTCCGAAATTGTTTCAAAATATGAAAAGCTATTGAAAAATTGAAAAGAAAATGTCTCATATTTTAAACAACTTGATCGAAAAACCGAGGAATGCAAGTATGACAAACTGTCGATGAGCGTGCCTACAATGACATGAAAGCGAAAATGATCTTTTGAGGGCTCACTAGAAAGTCAAAAGGAAAGGCAGGAAACTGTGATTACAAAACCATTGACCGAGGAGAAAGCAAATGTTCCCAAACCGGTTTTTAAACCAAAATGTATGTTTCTATGCCTCCTCCAAAAGTCAATGAGAAAATGTTTCATCAAAACCATTACTCCACCGCCTTGCCTAAACAAAATGTTGATAAGGAAAAGCGGTTATCGAGAAACCAAAAGTTTTAGCACTGCCTTTTTAAGATGAGTACCACTAATGCGTGCCTCCACATCTAAAACATATGGAACAAACGACATAAGTTTAGAAAAGCACTCTAAAGAGACTAGGAAAGTCGAAACCACTTCTCTAGATAAGATTGTAAATCCTAATGAGTGTGCCTTACCTTCTACAGACTAGGAAGCACCTCTAGGAGCAGCAGACTAAAGCCTAAGAGCAATACAAGGAACAATAGAGTCTCGCTTGCCTCTAAGAGTAATTGCTTGAATAAAGAGAAGAAAGTAGAAGAACACCCTAAGAATTTACCGCTTTGTAATAAGAAAGACATTTCATCCGAATGTAATGAACCTATGAAATCTGCTAAGTTTAATGAATCATGAATCTGCTTGTTTAACTTACAAGAAATCTTTAACTAATGTTCATGATGATTGTGTTTCTACGAATGAGATTGTTAAGCATCAAGAAGAATGTTCCCAAAAGAACTTATGCTAAGCGAATAGGAAGACTAGTCATGAGACTTAGGCTTTACACTACTTGATAGGGAGCATAATGTTTACTTTAGGGATGACATTTGAAACCAACGGTAGAACTTTCACACTCGAGAATGGTAGAATGAGTGATGCACTGTCTTACCAATAGATGACTTCTATGAGTGTGATCAGATTTTACCTCTAACCCAAAGGAACCAAAATCAAAACGGTTTCCAAAATCTTCTTCTTCTCATTATTGGAGTTATCGAAATATGTCTTTGGATCGTCGACTCGGGTTGCTCCAAGCACATGACCGAATCAAGTCACGATCAATTTCATCCGGCAATTCATGGGAACCGTGACGTTTGGAAATGATCATGTAGAAGCTATCATGGGTTATGGAGATATACCTTTCGAAAATTATTTGATCACTCGGGTTTACTATGTCCAAGGGTTGGGAAACAATTTGTTTTCGATCAGGGCATTCTGTGATGCGATTTAGAGGTTGCTTTTAGGAAAAATGCTTGCTTCGTTAGAAACTTGGATGGCATCGATCTCTAGCGGGAATCGTGATACAAACTTGTATGCTATCGACATCAATCAAATGGCCTCTTCATCACCAATATGTCTTATGACACGAGCATCCGGAACACATCCTGGTTGTGGTACGAAGGTTATCCATCTCAATTTCGACACCATGAGCAATCTTGCCAAAGACAACATCGTCAATGGACTTCAAAGTTCAAATACACCAAGGATCACTTATGTCCATCATGCGAACAAGGAAAAAGCAAAAGAGCATCATATAAACCCAAATCCGCACCTAGATCGGAAGCAAGGTTGCATATGTTGCACATGGACTTATGTGGCCCAATGAGAGTTGAAAGCATTAACGGAAAAGTATATTCTTGTTATCGTCGATGATTATTCGAGATATACATGGGTTAAGTTTCGAGATCAAAAGGCGAAACACCGTGCATCATCATTACCTTCCGAAACGTATTCAAGTACTTCTTCAAGCTCCCGTAAGAGTTGTTAGAGCATAACGGCACATAATTCACAAATCGTGAGTTAAGAACTTATTTTGAAGATGTTGGAATTACACATCGACATCGGTTGTTAGAACTCCACAAAGAATGGGGTAGTTGAAAGAAGAAATAGAACTCTTGTGGAAGCTGCCGCACAATGCTAATTTATTATAGTGCACGTTATTTTTATGGGTCGATCTTTGTTGCCACTGCTTGTTTCACTCGAACCGATCCCTAATCCATCCAAGATTCAATAAAACCCCATATGAGCTTGTGAAACAGAAAACCCGATATCTCTTACTTTCACGTGTTTGGCGCTTTGTGCTATCCTACGAATGATGAGAGAAGATCTTGGAAAATTGAAAGCTAAAGGTGATATTGGAATCTTCATTGGATATTCGAGATAACTCGAGGGCATTCTGTGTGTATAACCATAGAACTAGGAGGATCATGGAGACGATGAATGTGAAATTTGATGAACTTTCACATATGGCTTCCGAGAGACTCGCTCTAGAACCCTATGATAGTTTAAAGATGTGTTTACTTAGGTTGTACTTACTCCTTAATTATCTCCTATTGTGGTTGAATTGTCACGTCCTTATTCTTAGTTGCGTTGTGTGTCTAAAGTTGTAGGGTATGCGTTTCTCCCTAACTCTTTGAACTTACCAAAGGGTCTCGTCTACAAACCCACTAGGGATGATAAACTCCTACTCTAAGGCACTCTTTGGATGGTTTAGCCTACAACTACTCAGGTAATTATATTCTAAGGTTCACAAAGATGAATCAAGCATTAAGTACACAACGAATGATCTATCGCATTACTAGATCATCTATCAACTAAGATAAGAAAAACCAATCAATATTCAATAATTAAGTTTCATACTTCCTAAGCAAACACACAAATAAATTAGCCGGACATGGAGAACATGCAAGCATACACACAAATAATCAAAACATATTGAATTAATGAAGTAAATACTTATCTTGATGTAAGATAGGGTTTAAAACCCTAAAATACTGTACAAGACACCTTAGGTTCGGTTTTAGGTTTTCACTCCAAAAAGACTCTCTCTAAAACTGAAAAATTCGGATTCTATATATAAGATTACATATGCAACGGCGTCACCTTATGTTTCGTGACGCCGTCGTGTCGCCGTCATTAGGGTTTCGTCTTGGCCACGTTAACCTTGCGACGGCGTCACCTTATGTCCGTGACGCCGTCCTCTTCAGCTTATGACGTCGTCTGGATTGCATCTAGGCCGTCTGAGTAGCGACGGCCTACTCTTTTACAACTGGACGTCGTCTCTTGAAAATACGAGTTTTGGGTTCTGAACCGTCACAAAAATCTTGGGACGGCGTCGCAATTAGCACCTGACGCCGTCGCCTTCTATTTTCAGCAGCTGTGAGTGTCTCGATTTTGACTTTGGCCATTTTCTTCATATATTCGCGCCTTTTCGTCCAAATAAGTGTCATTCCAGCATTTTGCCTTCAAGAGACCTAAAAAGTGAAAAGGAACGATATTAAGCAATAACGGATACAAAAGTGATCAAATAAAGGCTAAAACGACCCCTCAAAATGGTACCTTTTAAAACCTTATCAAACCCGCACTAAACCCGCAGACTTCTGGACACATCAGTTCAGGACTCGTACCTCAAAGAGCTCAATCAACTTCGTTTGACAATCCTAAAGAACAAGAATGGGAGAATTTCTTCGAGTTAATGTTCGATGAATACTATGGTGGAACTTCGACAAATGCATCAAACCATCATTCCACTGCACCGCTCAAAATCATCCTCCACCACCAACAGAAGATGCATCTACAACGGTCGAAACCAATGCACCAACCATCTACATCATCTACATACTACAGTTATTGCACCCGTTCTACTAGCAGTTGATGAGCAAACCAAAACCAGAATGATGCAACGTTAGATGAAGACATATTTGAAAACCCGTTTGCTACGGAATCAGCTGAAT